>CAWUFW010000965.1:2367689-2400189 GCA_963921515.1 Calotriton arnoldi
TGTCTAAAAGGTAATATAGTTTAGCGGGAGGTGAGGTAGGGGTTTAGCGAGGGCGTAGTTTTGAAGTAGTAACTCTGTTCTTGTATTTTCAGGTGTTCGTGACAATCCTTGCAGGGTTTCCCGTGAGGTGAACACAGCAGTGGCGGTCTCTCTTGTTATCCCAATTCCCTCTTCCCCCTCTTTACTGCGAGTGAATTTATTTACTGGCAGTGGAGTTTGGGATTCAGGACTAGCTCATCTGCTCCCGTGGAAGCCAAGTTATAGGTGCGTGGTACTTGATAATCTGACTTGCTTGACAAAATCAGTCCACACTGGACTTCATATATAATACAAATTAGTAGGCCTTGGAAAGTAGCACCACAATTATCCTGATGCCCTGACATGCACTCTCAGCATTAGCTGTCAGAGTTGGGCACAACACCCAGCTGCAAAGGATGCGTTCACTGCCCAAGGTCATTGATGTACATGCTGCCTACAGACGTATGAACGTGCCGCGCTAGACCACATATAGATGTAATGCCTGGGACCACACAAGCATGTTCATCCTGAGATCAATGATGCTTATTATTCCCAGTGCCACAATGCATGTTACTGCTTTTGGTGATTGTTGCGTATTCCTGCTTCTGTTTATTGATAAATGCACTCTCTAAGAACATTGATGTATGCACTATCCTTGTGAAAAATTATAGTGTCTAGAGCCACTAATTCATGCACTGCTTTAGACCACTGATTATTACAACCTTCTGGGGCTATTACTGCATGGACAGCCTGAAGTCAGTGATGAATGTATTGCATGGAACTAGTAAGGTGTGCACTACATTGGACTATTGATGGTTTTATTTTCTGGTAATATTGATGCGTGTACTGGCAGGGATCAGCAGTGAATTTACATTAACTGATGCACATGTTGCCATGGACTATTAGTTTTCAACACTGTCTAGTGCTGTTGATATTTTTTTGTGTTAATAGCCATGTTATTGGTCAAATTAGGGGTGTGCGAAATTTGCAAAATTAGCTTTTGCCTAGTTACAGAAAATGTTGGGAAAATTACGTAAAAATGCATAATCGTTGAAGAAACTCTCTATGGACCCTTCAACGCTCACCAATAACAGGCCAATTTCCTTGCTACCATTCCCACCCAAGGTCTTAGAGAAAATCATCAACAGATGCCTCACTGAATACCTCAACAACCACCAACTCCTGAACACCACTCAGTCTAGTTTCAGACCCAATCACAGCATGGAAACTGCCCTAATCGCTGCCATGGATGACATTTGCATGAGTCTCAACAGAAGAGACATGGCGGCCCTCATCTTCCTGGATCTCTCTACAGCATTTGACATGGTCTCCCATCTTATTCTCATCCAATGCCTACGCAACATTGGAATCCAAGGACATAGACTCTACTAGATCTGCACCTTCATGACTGGAAGGGCCCAATGAGTCAGTATGGCACCGTACACCTCAGATGCCTGCGGTCTCATCTGTGGAGTGCCACAAGGATTCTCCCTGGGCCCGACCATCTTCAATGCATGCATTATCCCTCTATCCATCATCATCCGCTCTCATGACATCAATGTCCTCTTCTAAGCTGATGGCATGCAACTCATTCTCTCCCTCAGCAGCAAGAAACCCAGTACCTGGATCAAGTTAAATGCCTTGCTGAATGAAATCGCCCACTGGATGAAGACCATGGTCCCAATTCACAAAGGTAAACTTTGACGTTTGGTCTAAATTTAGACCAAACGCCTAACGTTACGACTTTGGGAATTCTGAAAGGGCATTTATGAATACTATCTTTATGTCCACACTCGGGGCGGAGATGGCAAATGCCCTTTGTGAATTCCCAAAGTCGTAAACTTAGACGTTTGGTCTAAGTTTAGACCAAACGTCTTCATTTGCCTTTGTGAATCGGGCCCGACTGTCTAAAGCTGAACAGCGACAAGGCTGAAATCATGATCTTCGGGAAGAACACTTCAATGTGGGACTCCACCTAGTGGCCAACAGAGCTTGGAATGACACCTACCCCCACCACCCCCACCAAGAACCTCGGGATTGTCAACATCAGCAAACTCAGCATGACAGCCCAAGTCAACGCCGCCAATGCCTCATACTTCCATAACTGAAGATGCTAAGAAAGATTTTTAAATGGCTCCAATTCAGCACCCAGAAAACTGTCACGCATGTCCTGGTCACAAGGAAGCTGGACTACGGGAACACCCTCTATGCTGGCATCAAAAATAAACTCTCCAGAAGGGTACAGACCATTCAGACTTGGAAGTCAGAATCACTTTCAACCTCCCATGCCCTCTCACATCACAGCACACCTGAAGGAGCTCAACTGGCTCCCCGTACACCAACAAGCACAATTCAAACTCCTCACAAACACTTTCAAGGTATTGCATAACACTGGCCCAGTATACCTCAACAATCGCATCTGCTTTCACAAACCTTCCAGACACCTCCACTCATCCAGACTCGTACTTGCACACATCCCAAGCATATGGAAACCCAGATCTGGTGGTCGATCTTTCCGCTACATTGCTCCTAAAGTGTGGAAAGACCAACCGCTACACTCCTCCTCACTTCTTGAATTCCACAAGAAGCTGAAGACATGACTTTTTCAGTAGTCCCACTAGGCCATAGGTTTGGCTAGGCTCACACCTGCTCAACGACAGGATACCCTCCCAGGTGATAGTGTGCATAGCTTAAAGTCTTTGAATCTCATTACTGTCTGCAGCCATATAACAGTTAAGGCAATTTATTCATATTATTGCCTGTGTCATTAATGCATATTGCTATCAGGTGCACTGAAAATATATTATGGCTTTATATTCCTGTCTGGGGTCATAGATGCAACAATGGTGCACATGACTTTCAGTGCCATTAGTGCATATTACTCTCTGGGGGTATGACACTTCATTACGAGTGGCCTGGTGCTTGGGCCAACATCTATTGGACCTGATAAAATCCAAATCCACTGGGTCAGATGTGGATCTTGGTGCATAACGTACCAAAATAGCGTGCCCCAATAATTATCAGGCATTTTTCAATGATAAATTTAGCTGGTTTGGCCTGCCGAACTTTATCAGGGAAAAACTGCAGGAGTACGATGTTAATCACCAAAAGCCTAATTCTAATATGTGCAGTAACAATCTATCACACATACCAAAATTAACTAAGTCATTCGTAATGTGGGCCTTAATGCTTTCTTGGGCAATTATTTCACTTACTGCCCAGGACCATTTATGCACATTACTATGTGGGCAATTAATTCATACACACAGAGGCAGGAGCAAGAGGGCCCAAATAGGTGAGATTGTGGCATGATATCCTTGACGATTTTGTATCTACAGGGACATGCCACTCCCACCCCCTGAGGTGCTCTGGTAGTGACCCAAAGTGGGGACAATAAGTTTACCAAACAAGCATGATCAGGCAAGTTTGCAGAAACCACGTACGATATTGAAAAGATTGCATGTAATTCTCATGAAAAATAGGTATCTGCACCAAATACTCTGGGGCACATTAAAATCCAGAGTCCAGATGAAAGCCCTGGAACTCGAGTAGGCCAGTAATAGGGCTGAAACATGTTGTCTTACTAAGTGAGGGTCATAGGACCATAATTAACCTAGATATCCCTCCATTTGCAATTTGTATTCATTAATAAAGAGACATCTTTGACCCTCAATAGGTATTTTTATTTTTAGACTCCCCAGTGGGTACTTATAAGTGCTCTCTGGAATATGGTTCTGCCCACCTCTGCTTTTAGGGGCTGAGGTGGACCCGATGATGAAGCATGCCACTAGTAGAGTGGGTGAGGGTCATATAGACAAATGAAATTCTTTTTTCTCATGTGCTAATCGACAGAAAGCCTTGAGAGGCAGAGTTCCTCTATATCTGTAGGCTAGGGAAACTCATGTTGTGGTAACGATTAATTCATACACCTTCCGGATCACTTACGCACATTACTGTCTGAGGGCAACTCATTATTATCATTTCCTGGGGCTATTGATATATATTGCTGCATGTGACAAAAGATTTTCTTTACTGTCAGTATCCACTGATTTGTATACAATTTGGACTACTGATGCTTGTAATGTCAGAGCTCATTGATTTACATGCCCCATGCTTCCCTGATGCACAAACTGGCTAAGGCCACTAATGTAAATATTCTGAGATGATTTTAACTCGTGTTGCCTGAGGTACATTTTGGCTGCTTGGTGGGGGTGATATGTTTTGAACATTTATGTATTTGATTTACTCTCTCTGATTCTTCTCCTTTATTTCTTCAGGGACCCTCTTCTTACCTTCCATCATCCTCATGCTTTCTTTTTCTCAGTATAGCATCCTCTCAGTCTCACGCCCTCTACCTCAATCTTTCTTATTGTAATTCTGCAATTGGCTGATACCTCATTTCATAGATCACAACCTCTCCTCTTTAAATCCCTATCCCTGCAACCTAACATTATCTAATCTCCACCAGCCTATCTATCCCACCAACCATTCACCTGAAGCCACTTAGCCCCCACTATTGATCACACCTACCTGGTATTAATATATAACAAAGTAACTGTAGTAAATGGATGCAATTTTCTTGGGAGCACATTACTAATCACAATAACCAACAATAACTACTGGGCTAACCACTAACCATGGGTTCCTGAGTAGCATGCTACTCACCGTAAAATGCTTTGATGCCTCGTCAGGGGTAGTAAGAGCTATATAAATCCAATTACAATTAAAATACAAAAGCAAACATTTGAAGGAGCTATGAAGAAACTTTTTTGTTTGTCATTCGTAGCACATTAAACTCATGCTATGTGTCATGGAAGTGCCACCCGCCTACTAGAATAAATTAAAAATATCCTACAGAAGTTATTAAGCGTGGCAGCATTCCAAATCTTATACTTTTACCATAATCTGACAGAATCACTGAAAATGGAAGTGACAATGGAGTGTACTTTAATCTTCATAAAAAACACCCCATGATGCTGCTGTCTGTAGTGCTGCAGAATGTACGGAAGCTGCTGTGGAGCATCAAGATTTGATGTGAAGTGTTTAGGAATCAGGTAATTGCATTGAAGTATACAAGAAAGTGGTGGATGGAATGCTAAAATTAGTCTCAGCCACTGGTAATTACCCAGGGCAGCATCCCAGTCCATCATTATTTTGCACACCATGCCACCTCAGTTTGGACCCAGCCATAGGAAAATAAATCTTGACACTGCTCCAGAGGGAATAGTCCAGCGAGAACTTCCAGGCCAGGTCCTCCCGGAATCGGAACACAAGCAGTCCAAGACTGGTTTCACAGGGCAAGACAGGAAAACTACATGACATCACTTTTCACAGATATACACACCCAAGAACTCTTAGATCTTCGTTCAAACATACGTTGATCATTCTCAGGTGCAACAAATCCAGAATTTGGGGGCCATATGTTATTGATGCCCGTTCCAAAGGTATGGAATAACATCCCAGAACATTTGAGACAGCATACTGATTTTGGGCTTTCAAAAAAAAATCTCAAAGCCTATCTACTTAATCATAAAATATAGTTTGGCATCAGGCATAATTCACAGGAATTCTTTCCTCAGACCTGGCAGATGGATGTGTCGCTGACAGCACTAAGACATCTCTTATTGAAGTCTATATTGCGCTCTATAAGTTCTATATTGATTGATTCATTCAGCGACATAACTTAGGCAGATGTATGAATGTTACTTTTACGCATACAGAATGAACTCAAACTCCATATACACACTACATTAATTGTACAGCATGAGCCACATGTTTTTATTAACATAAAATTGTGCAGTCAGAGTGTTTTGCCCCAGGTCTGCATCCTATTAGGAGCGGGATATATCCTGTCTGCTCTAATTTGTGCCTAGGGAGTCTCTGTAGTAGGGAATGGATGAGAACTCCGCAATGTAAAGTATAGGGAAAAATAAACAAAATATTTAACTTGAAAATAAATATTAAAAATATTTTTATGTTAAATACTAATATTAATTCATTTTATATATTCATTTCAAATGCTACAGTGCTAATAACTTAATTTTGAAATAAATCCTCAATTAATGGAAATGTATTACATGAAATAATATTTTCTTCTGAAGTTTAAATTAAAAAAATAAAAATAATAGATTTAGAATTAATAATTATTAAAAGTGATATATAAAATTAATTAAAATTAATCTAGTTAGTTTACTTAAAATAACTGTTACAATAAAGTTTAAACTCAAAAATTGTATTAAAATATTTTGTAATTATATAATAAATATGTACTATTTATCAACATTAAATTATATTTGTGTACATTTTTAGCTATTTTAAATAAATTAATTTAACATTATTTCCTATGCTGTTTTATTTTAATGCTTTCATTGTTTTCTATGGGAGGGTGTTGCAGTACCAGTGGTTGGCCATGAGTGGTGCTGGACTTAACACTGTTTTTTTTTTTTAGGTGGTAACTTACACTCGGAATTTGTGTCAAAGTAAAAAGTTGTAAACATATTCAAAAGTGTAAATTACTCAAAAGTGTAAATGCCTCAAAAGTGTGATTTACCTTTGAGAATCAGCCAGTGAGTGTGCATTTTGGAATTATATTTGAAGTTCAATTTGAATATAGAGAAGTTTTATTTGTAATCCATACATATTGTGGAAACTAACTTCCACTGTTAAAGCACTAATTCGGAGAAAAACCTTAAAGAGTATAAACTAATATTTTCTTTTGCTAATCTGCGTGGGAAATGGGAAGGATCCTCATCTATATACAAGATGTTTGATACTTTTCTCTTGACCAGTATGGTACTAAGGTGATATGTGATCAGGGAAGTGATTATTTAGATTTCATGTAAACTATATAATTCTGATAAATGTTCACTATATTGTAGTTTAAGAAAACAACCTTGAATTTATAGATAGCATAGATAAATGTATATATAGATAGCAAGGTAGTTGCCCTTATCAGGGAACAGAGAGAAATAATTCCAAAATGCTTATGACCATGATTATATATATTTTATTAATGTTTCAGGAATGTATAAGTTCCACTAGAAAACAAAGAGTCTGAGATACATAGGTATTCTAAAGATATATCATTTGTTATAGCAAGTGTTTTCTGCAGCTATACATTGATAAGGCACCAGAAATATCAACCTTGCCTTTAGATATCTGCTATACGCCAGTAGATGTCAAAACCCAGCAGAGTGATGAGTCAGATTGGTGACATCTAGTGTCTCTGTTTTCTCTCCTATCCCATTTCCCTTTCCCCAGGTCTTCTGCTAATCAACATATTCCCATTGTGTACAGTAGGCTATGTATTCAAAGAAGTGCAGAAACGTTAGGGCCTGATTTCGAGTTGACACAATATTGTTTGTGAGGCATCCTCTTCCATTAAGGATGGCCTTCTAGAGACCTCCCCTTCTTTGGTTACACATGACTTGCAACATTAAGGCTTCTATACCTCAACACGGTTTCCTCATTTCATTTTTATAGGCAACCTACTTCTTTTGTGTTTGATATATTGTTATTGGGGACAGTAGGTCTGCCTTTTCTTCCCCGGACTCTCCTTGTAGTGGCTTTGGGGATAGTTGCTCTCCAAACAGCCACATACAGGCCCCACATTTTGCTTTTACTTTGCATACCAGATGAAAATTATTTATACTTCTGAGAGTTACAGCAATAGCGTCTTATGGCTGGACTGCAACCTTTGAATTGGTACCCCTGCCCATATGGATAGAACTTTTTGTGAGGCATTTGTTTATATTTGATTTCTCACATGGACTTATGTCTGTATTCAGGACATTCTGTGACTGTTTTTGCAATGTCAGTCCATGTGCACTTTTCATTCTGGCACCAGCTTATATTGTTCAGCTTCGAATGTAACCATTTGCTCTGGCATTGTCTGCTTAAGATTTTGTTTTCATCAATAAACTTCCAAAGTGTCTTACATCACAATGGCAAAGATTGGCTGGCATCAGAAGTCTGCAATGAAATGACGTCCTACTTCTGTTGACAAATGCATTGATGGATTCTCCTTCTCACGGGGACACCAGATAGACTTTATGGGCCTGATTAACAAACTACATTTTGCAGTACAAAAAATAATACTACATTAGTACTACTCACATACTACAAAATGCTATTCACAAACCTACAAGCAGCATCCTCCGCCTCTCCTGCCTTTTCTATGTGGCGGTCTCCTCCAATGTGGCAGAGGAGTTGGCACACGTAAGCCTACAATTTAAGTGTAAATGAGGGAGGGAAATGGTTGAGAGGCTGTAAAACGGGGAATACTTACCACAATATGGGAGAGGTTTAGGGAAAATTAAGGAGAGGTTTAGTGAGGGACTGGCTACTACAAATACCCACCCACAAAAGAGTACGCCCACTGCTAGTCACCTACAACACTTTTAAAGTTACCACTGCCCCAAAGATGACAAAATAGTAGTAAATGTATGCCAACCTAGCCTTTGGGAAAGCAAGCACCACACATGACCATTCAAAGGTACTGCAACATACTCCCATAGAAAATAATGGAGGCAGGTATTTAAATAACACCTCATGAAATATGTTAAATAAATCATTTTTTTCTTTTTTCTTTTTAAGATAAGATCTATCTATAATAGATAGATAGATAGCTAGAGAGAAAGATAATATTTGACTTATGTTTAATTTTAATAATAAAGTAAACTTGCAAATTAGATTAAAGTAAACCTTTATTTATCAGTATTATTAAAAAATTGAAATTCACACAAATAAATTCTACATGTAACTTTAAACAAAACATAGAACGTATGAAATAAAAATAGAAATGTTTACTGAGATGGAAAGTGTACATAAAATATTTATTTAAGAAATATTTGTTATAAATCAAAGAAGTATATTTAGATTAATCACTTATTTAATACACATTTAACCTAATGAGTTAACATGTATAACATTTTTGTATTTCTAGATTTATAATACATATTATAAATAAACTAAAAATTATATTTCACATTAGATGTTCTAAAGATTTTTAAAAGAATAGTAAACTTTAATATTTTTCTCTATACTTTCCCACAGGAGAGCTCCGCCAAGGTGATGGAAATCTCCACCTACGGTGTGGAAAGTTAAGAGTGTTAACTTTAGATGGGTAAATTCAACCTTAGATGTCTCCACCCACTGAACTGAGGGGGTGGAAACATGCAAAACCACACTTAGGTGTAAATCCATACTCATAAATGATGAACAGCTAAAAATGTAGACTTACACCTAGGTCTAGTAGTAATTATACAAATGTATAAATCTTCATTTGTATTTTTACCTTTGTGAATCAGGCCCAAAAAAAAGACAATCTATATTTCTAGTGCGGTAACATACTCCCACAAAACGTTTCTGAGTGCCTTGTGAGTTTATATCTTGCCTGGCGAAATATTCTGATCCATGACCATCCTGATGCTTAGACTTGACTCTTGAGAAGCGACAGCTTTGTGAGTCCCCCAGCTGTTTCACATTATCCAAGTACTCTAGCCACATCCTCCACCAGGAAACAAGGTGTGATTGCTTTTTAGTAGTAGTGGCAATTGGTGGCATGACAGAGCAGTGTGACTTAAGCCATTCACCCTTGAACATGATGATTCCTAGAAATAGTGGTATCTGATGACAACAGTCTTTCCTATTAAACAATCAAATGAGGTAATATACAATACAACCCTCAGATACAAGGCACACTCCTATCAGAATAATCAGATGTAATAATAGCAGTAATTTGAAAGGTGTAATAGTATCAATCATGCTTTTCAGATAGTAGAAACTGTAGTACTAATAGTAAGAGCAGAACCCATGTTGGTAGAAGCAAAGTAGCCATAGTAATCCCTTGGGTTGGAACTGCTCTTCAGACTTTTGCAATAATTGATATATTGGCAGTAGTAGTTCAGAGTACTAATATTAGTTGTGCATATCCCTCCTGTTTAGAACCTCTCCACTATGGGCACTGCTCACTTGACACGTTACAATGACTGCCTCATGAACGTTTCGCGTTGTCGTAGCGTTCTGCACACTGATAGGAGTGCACATGTGTAATAATGCAGGAATATTGCTATGAGGGTCTGCCAGCTTCCTGGAACAGTATTATCATCATGGTTTCACAATAATGAGTCTTTTAATAGCTGTAGACAAGCACAGTACAATATAAGAGTGGTGACAATGGCACTATTAGCAACCCCCACAACTATTGTATAAATAAAGACACTAATACTTTGAGGGTTCTAATGACAAATGAAATTAGCAGCTTTGATGGAATAGTTCCCCTATCGATATACAAAATCTCTATCAGCAGTAGGTTGTGGTCAGTAAACATGCTTGTACTTCTCCACAATAATATTGCATGTGTGTATTGGTAGCAGTGTTGCAGTCCACTGTAATAGTTGTCAGAAGAAGTGGCCAGGGAAGTGCCAGGAGAAACATTCTTCTCTATCTGCAAAAGCAGTGGGCAGCGATTTTGACCAAAGTTATCCATAGTGGTGGTATCAGTATAAGCTGAATCAGGAGCCATATTGTGTCATGTTAAGTCTAACAGCAGTACCCTACATGAGCGGGATGGGTTGTCAGTGGTGCCTGGCAACAGCAGAGGCAGCACCAATAATGCTGTCCAGCACAAGTGGTATAGAGACAAGTGGTGTAGTGACTAGTTACAGTTACTGTGTCCTTAATGACTGAGGCGGTGTACACCCCTCTAACATAGCCCGCCAAGCAATGCCTGACACTATTTCAAGTTGCTGCCATTTCTTTAAATTTCTTTCACCAAACTTTGGTTGCTTTCTGGGCTGTGTGTATATTTATAAGGAGGTGTAGCTAAGCCTATGCAGCGGCATCATGAATGTTGTCATTTCAGAGACAAATATGATCACAGTCTGTACTGGATGGACTGTCACACAATCCAATTAAAGCTACATTAATTTCACTCATTACAGCAGTGTGGAACCCTTATGAGCAGAAATATCTGTGCAGAACTTTCCTAATTTAACTTTTCTGGAAGAAAAAATCTTCCTAGGAGAGTCCATGCAGTCATGTCATGAGACCTCTTCACCAGAAAGCAGTGTTCACAACTACAAATTAGCAAGCACAAATGTCAAAGACTGTAGGGCAGCAGCCTCTCAGGCTTCCACCTTTGTGGCTTATGTGCGAGGATGACACCTCAACATGGCCTACCTAGTGATACTAAGTTGTGCAGGTTACACCACTTAAGATGGCCAACCCAGTGATACTGAGGCCTAGGTTTACTAAGGTTTTGTGCCTTTGGAAAGTGTCTCAAAGCGATGTAAAGTAACACATTCATAGTTGCTTTCCAGTCAAAAAGGCTATTTTGTGCCGGAAAGGTGCTCTCATCTCAGGTCAAAAAGCGTAGCACAAGAATCTTGATTTACTAAGATAGCCAGACCAGGCTTTGCGTCATAATGTAACACATCCTTAAAGCAGGCTTTAACAAGGGGACATTTTTCATTTCTTAATAAAAGCATATATTGTATGTGTTCTGAAGTGAACAGCACACATCCAATGTGTACGTTCCTTCTCAGTGTGTCTAGTCATAAGACTTTTGTACTGGAAGGGTATGCTTCCAGTAGAAATCCTATTCTAGACACAGTGTCTGCATCATGGTGCAAGGCTGCGCGTAATGCAAGGCAGCTAATTAGATTGCCAGAGCAGTGGTTCAAAGCAGCAACAGGCTAATCTTAGTTGAAATGGCTCTGCATTATGCTATCCCTCTTGCACAATACAGCAAGTTTGGTTGCTGCTCTGATTTATGTGGAAAAGTTTGCAAATCTGTCCCTAAGTTGTGTAGGTTATACCACGTTAAACTGACTTCCATGTATTGCATGACCATTGAGATCTTAAAGATCAGCATGTCTTTACAAAATGGCACCAAAAACGTACCACTCCATCCTAAAATACTGTGGGGTCGATTCCGATCTCGGCCGGTAGGGCACCGAATCGGATTCGGCTGAACCGGATCCGATTCGGAGCCCTCTTTTCCGACCGAGTCGGACGTGCGTCAGGGCGAGCGAGTACGAGCGAGTGCGAGCGCACGCGAAATCGCCGACCGACTCGTACACGCGTCCCAACCGCACCGACCAACTCGCACGGACATGACTCGCACCGCGCGATGGAGACGATCCCCGGCCGGGCAAGTACGATGCGCGCCGCGAGCAGTCCGACCGACTCGCGCCGTCCGGCTCCAAGAAGCAGTCGGAGCCGTACTTCGGGGGTCCGTGTCGGTCCCCCCTGTACGCGTAGCCGCGCGAGTCGCACACAGGGGGGACCCATGGGCCCCCCTACCTGTGCGTGTACGGCGCGAGTTGCTGCACCGCGTACCTGCTGTAGGGGGCGCCCTTGTTCGCCTCGCACCCATTGAGTCAATGGGAGCCCGCGTACGCGTTGTACGACCGGCTCCCATTGACTTCAATGGGAGTCCGACCGAATCAAGTCCGATGGCATGCGTACGCATCGTACTCGTTCGGTCGGGCTGCTAGGGTCCGATTCGGTCGGAAATCTCTCCGGGTCCGGCTCGGTCGGAGAGATTTCTGGCCTGAATCGGAATCGGAATCGGCCCCTTTGTCTTATTTAAAAGCATACTAGTGTTTCCGTATCCCACCTCGACAGTTGATTCCTTGAGGTGTAGCCCTGAAGACCCATGGTAGTGCTTGTAAAGGTGTTAGCTGCTGCTGCAATGCTGGTTCTCTGCATCAAGTCCATTCACTAGTTGGGTTACAAAGTACATAGCTCTGGAGTCGTAGTCCCATCTAGGACAAGCAGTGGAGTGTAGGACAGATGAGTGATCTCACTGATGCTCCACAAAGTGAAACAATCAGAATCCAGTCTCACATGCTATTTCTCCTGCAAATACAGCACAAATGGACCTGTACTCCCCATTTAATTGGTGCATGAAATGCTGATTTATCACAAGTGAGATAGTGGAATTAAAGACACCTTTGCTGCCTGGTGCGATGTTGTGGGAAACAAGTAAGTCAGAAAGCATGAATGGACTTATAAAAGAATCTTAATTCTATCCCACTCTTGTGCTTGTTTCTCTTGTCCAAGCTTCCCTTAAGCTAATGTAGCCATGGATGCCCACGTACTTCCCCCACTTCTGGCTCATCCTTACCCAAATTAGGGAATTTATGTCACCTTCAGAACCGATTTGCTGTGGCTCGACCCTTTCACCTACCTTATTCAATCTTTAGGTTGCGCATCTAAGTCAGCTTCTTGAAAGCAGCAATTTTCTCCAAACGTGGTCGATACACAACTATATACAATGATGTCCTCGGGGACATCTTCTCAATCTCCATAGAGGTGGGAAGAAATTGCACAAATGATTATCAGTTAATCGCCTAAACTTTAATCCACAGAAGCAGTTTCTACCCATCTCCTTCAAGTCTAGTAAGAGAGACCCTACTCTGACCACAGAACTAGTTGGCTATGTACCATCTCCCTCAGCTTTTGTAAAAAACTACAGTTTTGGCAACAAATGCTTATCTATGCAACCACAAGTGAACCTTCTGGCACAGACTGCAAATTTTCCCGTGCACCATTTAAAGGGCCTCGTGTACAAACAGCTGCGGTCCGTGCAGGTAACAGCGGTAGGCGGTGGGGCCGACTAAGGGGGGATTTCGAGGGACGATGCTGAGGAAAAATTCTTTATTTATTTAATTTTCCCTCTGCATCGTCCCTCGAAATCCCCCCTTACCCGGCCCCACCGCTGTTACCTGCACGGACCGCGGCTGTGTACAAATAATGTATTCTGTAAAAGTGTTTGCAATTTGCGCACTGACTTTTATTACATGCACTGGTATTTTGCAAACTGACCTTTGTACTAATTGGTCAGTTCACAAAATACCGAACTGTAGTGGATTGCAATTCAACCTACTTCATGACTAATAATGATGTAGGTCGCAAATTGCGGCCTACTACGATTCATTACCATCACAGGGATGACAGCTTTCTGGGATCTTTCATGTCTGTGATTGCTTTTAAATAAAGCAATCATTTTTTAATACAGCCCATTTTTCATAAAGAAACACAGGATGCATTAAAGTAGGCAGTGGTCCCATGGACCGCTATCTACTCCTAAAAATGTTTTAGAAGGTCAAGGGGTCCCTTACCATTACCTTTAATTAATGAGTAAAATATTAATGTTTTGCGACCAGATTTCAGTCGCGCAACATTAATACACACCCCTTCCAAATAGAAATTCAGCATATACTCAGGATCCTATTTTGCCATTCAATAATATGTTACTGAAAAGAGATTTTGGTTTTGTACATACCCAAAACTTATTTTACGATTGCAAGCCCCAATTTTGTGAATTGGAGCCTTTCTTTTTTTTTATTTTTTTTATTTTTATTAGGACATCAGAACATACAAAATGTTACAAATTATACAATACCAAAATTAACTGAGATCCACATTTATACATTTATCCCCCCCGCCCCCGCCCCGGTGGATCCCGACCAAATGAAATGATACAAAAAGAAAATAGAAATTAGTCCTGAATTCCCCTAGCATTCCCCAGGATTAAATGTCTATTAATCCTCATCTTTATTTAACCATCTCGTTAAAGGTTCCCAGATCTTTAACCCCCTTACTCTAGCCCTGATTCCCCTTCTTCTAAATACCGAAATCTCCCATTTATAAATAGAAAGTAATTTCCCAAACCAAACATGTATAGAAGGTGGATTCTGATCAAGCCAGATACTGGCAAGACATAGCCGAAGTACTGCCATTGATATATAAACCAATTTCCGATCAGATTCCTCCATTTCCTGATTACTAATCCCTAATAATATAACCTGGGGGGTTAACACAATAGAGTATCCCAATATAGAATCGAGGCGTTGTTCAATTTGAATCAGCAGTTGGGAAAGACTTAGACAGGTAGCAAACATATGGATACTGTCCGCCGCCAGCAATCCACACCGAGAGCAATGTATCCCAGAAGTCCCACCCCATCTATAGATTCGAGCCGGAGTAATATAAAGATTGCATCATGTCTTGAAGCACTGTACTTGCAAACTTGCTGATATACATGCTGTCTGAGTAAACAGAAGGGAGTCTTCACACTCTCCCTGCCCTGCTTGTAACGTCACTTGCCACCTGTCAAGATGTTTGGACATATCATCCCCCATCCCTTTATTGATAAGTTTATAAAGCATAGACATTGTGGATCGACCCCCCAAAATCAAATCTAATAAAGGAATTCTATTACAAGAAATTACCTTTTTGGTTAAAAAATCCCTTATCTGCAGGTATTTAAAAAAATAATTGTTCCCAATCCCAAACTTTTCCTTAATTGAATCAAAAGTAAATATTCCAGTGTCAGAAATTATATCATCTATAAACAGAATTCCTTTCTTATTCCAATTTTTGAAATATGCATCCTGAAATATTTCGGGGAGTAACTTATTATTATCGAGAGGGGAGTATCTATGTATCCGACCAATCAAGAGCTTTTTCCAGACGACAGTCCAGACCCGGAACGCACCCAACAAAACCTTAAATTTTACCCTCTTGAAATAAGCATAGTCTATATGACGCATAAGGAGTCCTTTAGCTTCAACACCATAGATTAAACAATAAATAGATACTTCCCCAAATCCCAAATTTTCCCCTTTCATCAGCTCAGCCATTTGTTTCAGAGCAGATGCCCAATAATAAATTTGAAAGTTTGGTACAGACCACCCCCCCCGATCTCTAGTTAAAGTCATGTATTTAAGAGCCCTACGTGGGCGTTGTCCAGCCCATAAAAACCATGAAACTATTTGATTTAATTTAAAGAACCAAAATGTATTTATCTCTAGTGGAATTGCTCTGAAATAATAAAGAATTTTGGGTAAAAATATCATTTTGATTACGTTACTTCTCCCAATTAGGGTCAGATGTAAATTATTTATTCTTTGAGAATCAGCCTTTATTTTCTGTATCAGTGGTTTGAAATTAATATCTACAATATCTTCTACTTTAGAACTAATCTCTATACCCAGATATCTAGCACTTTGTGCTATTCGATGATCCTGTAGGATAATTTTATCATTTATTACAATCTGGGTTTTATGTTCATTAAGATGATATCCTGAGATTTTGCCGAATTGTATAGTTAGGATATTTATTTCCTCAAGAGCATGACTGGGAGCAGGTGTTATAATAGCCAGATCATCGGCGTATGCTAACATTTTTACATCCCCCTCTTTGGCATATACAGGTTGAATTCTTTGGTCTCCCAGAATTTTCCTGATCAAAGGATCAATATAGATGGCGAATAATAATGGGGAACACGGGCAACCTTGTCTCGTCCCACGTGATATCTTTATTAACCCTGATGAAGCTCCCATCATCGCTATTCTAACAGTAGGTTCTTTATACATACTTTGGATAGCTCTAATAAATCCTTTTCCGATACCATTTTTTGCCATGACGGCCCATAAAAAAGGCCAGGAGACCCTATCGAATGCCTTTTCTGCATCCAGTAGAATTAAGGCCATAGGGTCTCCTGTAACCTTGGTGTAATCAAAAAGGGCAATTGTCCGTCGGATATGATCAATAGTTTCCCGACCAGGAACAAAACCATGTTGTTGGGGAGATACCAACTTTTTAATAACCAGCGCTAACCTATTTGCGAAAAATTTTGAATAAATTTTCGTGTCACTATTAATCAATGTGATGGGCCTATATGATCCAGGATCAGTTGCAATTTTACCTTTCTTCAAAAATACAACAATTTTAGCTATCTTCCAAGAATCCGGGGGTACTTCACCACCTTGCACTATACTAAACATCTCAAACAGTAATGAAATCAGTTGCATCCGGAATCTTTTATAAAATTCACCTGGTAAAAAATCAGTACCAACCGCTTTACCCGCAGGAAGAGATTCTATAGCTATTTGTAATTCCTCCAATCTAATTGGAGCTTCTAGTATGGTTTGATCTTGAGAAGTCAGCTTCCCTAATGTAATCTCTTCAAGGTATCTCTCGATATCTTCTTGTACCCCACAGTTATCTTTGATATCTTCCGTATACAATTTTTGATAAAATTTATGAAATGCCAAAAGTATTGTTTCTGGGTCATTGACTAAACCTATATCCGGATCCAAGATTTCAGTAATTCGTGTTTGTACCTCCTTTTCTCTGGCCCGAACTGCTAGCATATGACCCACCCTTTCATTACTTTCATAAAGATTGGATCGCCAGGCTAAATATCTTCCTGCTGATTTGGTAAGTGAAATTTCAGTTATAGCGGATTTAGCAATTGTGATCCTTGTTTGTGCAGTTTCTGCATCCCCACCCTCAGATAAAACCTTGGCCAGATTAGTTTCAGCCTCCCCAATGTATCATATAGTACATTAATTTTACTCTTCTCCTCTTTTTGGGTCTCCCAACCATATTTAATCGTTTCGCCCCTGATCCCAGCTTTCAGAGTATCCCAAACATTTTGAATACCTGTACTTCCCAAATTTTCCTCTATAAATTTAGGGATCCATCTCTCCATATGATGAATGTAAGATCTATCATTTAGCAGAGCCCTATTAAAAGTCCAACATGTTATTTGAGTTTTACGTTTAATATTAACTTCCAGTACTAGAGGGTTGTGATCGGACATTACTCTCGGAAATTTAGTGATTTTACTACCCTGAACCATACATTGGGAAGTAAAAAAGTAATCCAGTCTTGCATGAGTTCTATGTGGGGCAGAGAAATAAGTAAACCCTGGGTCATCTCGCTCTAGTTGTGCCCATACATCAATTAATCCATGAAACTCCTTTAATTGGGACAGGGATTTATAAACTTTAATTTTCCGCCCCTGATACCCTATCTCAGGATGGTTAGATATCGGGCAACTCAAGTTTATATTAAAGTCCCCACATAAAATGATTGGGAGTGGCCAGCCCACCAATTCTAAATTCAACCAATTAAACATCTCAGGATCATCTAATACCGGTCCATAAACCGAACATAATGTAAACGGGCAATTGTCAATTAAACATTGTAAAATTACCCATCTACCGAATTTATCCATAAGAGATCGTGGAAAATTGGCAAGACCCCGTCGAGCAAATATTGCAACGCCCCTGGTTCTAACATCTTGCATGGTCCATGAGATCAATTGATACCCATCAAAATTCATAATTTTACTTCTTCCTGCTTCTATATGGGTCTCTTGAAGGCAGATAATATCAGCCTTCAAGATTCGAAAATCCTGATTTATCCTACGCCTTTTGACAGGATCATTTAATCCACAAATATTGATAGAAGCAATTCTAAGTTTCCCCATCAGAAATAAAAACCAAATCCGAGTATATTGACATCATTAAATTCAAGCATAGCACATCTAAAAAATCATAAACAATACCGTGCAAAATTCCCCTTATAGAATTTAGGATCCACCCCTCGCCCCCCACCCCCCTCTCCCCCCCCACCCCTCACTAAGGCAAAATAGGTCCTCAGACCCTTGTGATGCCTCCTGCATTCCACTGTGCTCCCAGATCACTCCCCAACCTGTCTAAGAAACCAAAAAAAATAAAAAATAAATACTAAGACCCAATAAGCAGTATACAAGCGTCTTTGACAAAGTTCGCAAACATATTCAGCCATCTATCAGTTCCTGCAAATAACTCTGCGCTTGAATCTCGGAGGTGAATAACCTAACCTTCCCTTGATAAATAATTTTCAAACGTGCAGGATTAATTAAATATGCTTCACAACCCTGTTTTTGAAAGGGGCTAATCATTTGCCGTAGCCGCAATCTTCTTTCCACCGTTGTATGGCAGAAATCCGGCCGTACAAAGAAGGTCTGCCCCTCGGCCGTTCTTTTAGCATCCGGTCTCGCTTTTTCGAATATTGCCTGACGCAATAGAAAATTCCCCAGAAAAATTAGAATAGCTCGAGGCTTAACATTTGAGCCAGAGTTATTTTTTTTTTAACATCAAAGGGAATCTGTGTACGCGTTGAAGTTCAACTTCCCAATTCCAATGTGATAGTTCGGGAAAGGCAGTTTTAAAAGTTTCAGCACGAACCCCCGTATATCATTCCCTTCAGCATTTTCTTCTATACCTAGCAGTCGTAGATTATTTCTTCGCTGCCTGTTTTCAGATTCTTCAAGTTTCCATAATATATCAGTCATCCTAGCATCATTTGCAGTAGTTTTTTGGTCAGTGCTCTCTAGCCCGGCCTCTAGCCCCCCTACGCGCTCCTCCAAAGCAGTGGTTCGAGCTATTAATTCTGTACAGGCTTTCGTTGTCTTAAGTATTGCACCATGGATTTTTTTATTCGCAAGCTGTGCTCTTTTATGCTCTTGACGAGCCTCTATCTGCATAGATTTAAGTGTGGCATATATTAATCCCATAGAGGGAGTAGATTCTGTCTTATTGCCAGAAGCCCTTGAGTCTTTACACGGAAATACATTCGTGTTTCCTTCATCAGCTCCTGTATCCAACAAAGTGACAGAATAATCCCATTGAAGATGTTCACTAGTATCAGATTGAAAACTTCCGCTCTCTAACCCATGAGCGCTCTTTCTCTTTGTGCGATTAACTGCCCTCTTCAGGGTATCCGTTGTTGTGGGGGCGCTATCACTATCATCCCCAGAAGCATCAAGCTCTGTGTTGTCGGGATCACTAACATTGGTATGATCCGATTCGTCGGTTAAAGAAAAGAAGTTTTCCACATCCAGTGTACCTAACATTTTATCTCCTGTCTCAGGTAAATCAGTGCTGTAATCTTTGGACTCTGCACATATTGCCATTTCCGTGTTATCATTCTGTCCTTGTTCTCTGAGTATGATTCCTTCCTGCCCCCTTTCGTTGGACCCAGCATTATAATCTTCACTCGGTAGAGCGTTAGAAGTGTCAAGGGCATTGAGAGCTTTGGGGATTTCAAGTATTACAGTCTCCAATGGAGTATTGGGTAAAGCCTTTCTCGCATTGTCTACATCTCTTTCCCGCACTGGAGATTTATTTACCATCTTGTCCTTAAACGAGGGTTTGACCTGTCTGCCGCTTACCCCCTTTCCAGAGAACATCCCAGGCACCATCTGAATCTTCGGTCTTACAGCAGCATCAACGAGACGCCGCTCGCCACTGAGACTTCTGTCAGCGTTCTCCGCCCCCTCCTGGCTGAACCTGCGAACAGCGTCTGATCCCCTTGGTACAGCAGATTTCTTGAGCACAGGAAGAGTCTTAGTGCCGCTCGCTCCCTCCTTCACAACGGGTTTCCGTGGAGCCATCCCGCCTGATGTTGATCCCGGCAGAGAGTTCCCGGCAAACAATGCCTTCCCCGGCGGCAGGTATGTCCGGTTTCTGAATCGTTGTACTCCAAAGGTAAAGAGCGCCGCCGCTCGTCGTAGAAACGATTGAAAATATTGTCGAACGCTCATTCGGGCATCGGTTCGTCTTTTCTTCCCCTAGTCGCGATTCAAACGAGCATGGATTCCGCTAAGGGTTCACCAAACATGCAGAGCTGTCGGTCAGGGAGTGACTCTCGCAGTGGTCACGCAGCCGCCATCTTGCCTTCTGATCTGCTCTGGACTGTTTCCCTCACAGAAGACTTTCAGTGAGTGAATTGGAGCCTTTCTACCTGCAAACTAGCTTAGTACCATCTGGCCCATAGTTCCTTCTATTCAATGGCCAGCTAAAGTCTGCAGCCCATGCTCTAATCATTTATAGAATTGATGAAGGAAATACCATCCTACTGGCAGTAGCGTAGCTAGACCTTTTGCTGTCCGTGGCAGTCCCTGCGTTTGCCGCCCCGCGACGGCCGCAGGTAAGAGCGTGGGAGCAAGGCCACTGACCGCAAAACTCATGCTGCCCATGGTAGACCGCCCCTCCCTTGCTACGCCATTGCCTACTGGGCCTCCCATCGAAAACCCTTTTACCCCCTAAAGGTTGTGCTCAGGGCCAGACTGGCAGTAGCAGGCACCGGGCATTTCCCCGGTGGGCCGCCAGGGTGGGGGCCGGTTTTAATCCCCTGGGGGGCCGCTTTTGTTACCGGGGGACGGTTTTGCAGCATAGCCGCAAAATCGTCCCCCTGTAATAAAAGCAGCTGCAATGTTTTCCATGCGCACCCCCCCCCTCTCGCGGACGGCTCAACTCAGTAGCCAGGGCCATTTGCATTCCCAGCCCGGCCCTGGCTGTGCTCTATTCCTCCGGCCATTTAATCGCTGAGAAAAACAAATATTAGCACTCCTGTTCTGAGCGATATCCACTGATTACCTTTAGAAGCTCAGATAAAGTTTAAGTTCTGCTCTGTCACACAGAAAGTCCTCCACAAGGGAAGGCTTGCTAATTTTAACATTTCGGTTAGGTCAAGACTTTCCAGAAACTAAGCTTTCTTCTTTTAGAAACTCTGGACATCTCAAGTTCTAAAGGAATCCTTTTCTGGTTCTGCCACTTCCACTTGGAATGCTCTCCCTTCACTTTTAAGATCAGCGTTAACCATTATTTCATTCAAAAAGGTCCAAAAACTCCCTTTTCAGGATCTTCCTCGGTGTTCTAAGCCCCAAGACCAATGGGTTGTTGCCATGGTCCTCTTACTTCTTATTCATTACTATTTCTCCTCACCTCAAATTCACTGTTAAAAAAATAGGTATATTCTGTTCTTTTAATTCATAAGAACTACCTCTCCTTGCCACCCAATCTCGTTTCACATTTTTGTTTCCTCCTGGACGAAGGTCAGTTCTTTTCTCGCTGTTGAAGTAATGTTTTTGCATTTTGGTTGAACCATGTCTCTGTCGGTTTCATGTAAAGTGCTCCATTACCGTTTGGTGCAGCTGCCGTGTATACAAATCTTAAGGACTAAATAAATAAAACAGCTCCCAGGAGGATCCTCTGCTCCAGGCTCCTGGTGACCCTATCACAACATGGCACCCACGGTCACCTAGTGTCCAGCGAATATTGAGCGGTGGGATACTGGCAGCACAACATTCTGTTTAAGTTTAACAATCCCATAAAAGGCAAATTCCTAAAATAGTCATCTTCAGGTGCCCTTGACTTTCGATGTTCATGAATCTCCATTGGACGTCTTTTGCCATGGAATCTGGCAACAATATTTATCGTGATGGCATCTCATAGTTTATAGGGCAGCTTCTTACAGAGGAATGTGTATCCAAAGTCCTTGAAAGAGAAAACTTCAGAAATGTGAAGGCGAAATCCTCTCGTTTCTACAGTGTTTGTATACAAAATAAAATGTCCTTACAGTAAATGTAGATACTTATTTCTTTAGTTCATCATCCTTGTCGGACTCATGGCTTTTTATTGGATTGCGTGTCGTGATTAAATGTACAGACAAGAGGCATTTCATAACTTCTTAAAGACAGCATAAATGATCAAGGTGAGTCTAGAAATTCCACACAAGCTGATAATGCACTTAATTGTGCAAAAAATATAATGAGTTAACAATACATCGAGATAAATATATCACATTCCATAACCTAAATAAATATGTACTTTCAAACTGTGCATTCATACCTTGCTTTACCCTTCTTTAAATCTATCATATTTCCATGTACAAAATGGCAATTCCTTTTTATTTTTAAGGTATAGTTGGTGCTTTAGCACGCCACATGCTCACCTGTACACACAACCACACACAAATGTATCCCTCAAAGGAAATCATTATCACAAAACTCTTCCACCATCCATAACGAAAAAGAACACTTTACACATCCAATCTCACACCTGTCTAACTCACCCATCCTCTAACTCACTTATTCATCAACCCGCCACTTATTTTTCGCACACTCATTCACCCTCCACTCACCCATCCATACACACTCACACTCCCATTCATCTATTCACCTTTGCACCACATTCCCTCATATAATCGTCCATCTGGCAACTCACCCATACCCCTTCATCATCCTTACATCTACTTACCTATCGAATACCAAAATGTCCCTTCAATAAATAAATACTTCCCTACAACAAATGAACCGGGACCCTCAGAAAAGCCACAATACGTCAGTGGATACCATCAAAACTAGAACAAATATGACTGAAATAGCATCTACAACCAGACACATCACTGCAGATATGGCCCGAGAACTGAGCACAGTATTCTATGTTACCACTCACAGTAGTAGCAATGCGCTTGGTGAGATTTCAAACTTCACACAGTACTTCAGACTCAGCTCCAGGTACTAGAGACAGTACTCTAGGCGACCCTTCTAGACCTAGATACAATACAACAGTGGTATCCTGCTCGATCGGTCACACTACTCCAGATGAAGTCTCCATACCAGGTACAATATACCAGCGCTGGTCTCCAGACCGGGACACAATGTGCCAGAAATGGCCTAAAAAATTAGTAGCAACACTCCTATTGTTGCATTGAAGAGCAGAAAGAGGCCTTTCAGAATTTTACTGTGCTATACTCTACTCCACTGCAAAAAACAACTTATACTAGCCAATCAAACGCTTGAGATCCCCTGGCAAATCAACAATGGCTTTTCTAAGCTATAAAAGTCTACATGGAATGCCGATCTCTTATACTGCGGGAGTAAATCTCCCAAACTCTGGGTGAAATTAATGACCAAATAATCTTTTAAATGCATACTGAAAACTCTACTCTTTTGGCAGTTATATGCCTACTGTGTACTCTGCATCCTCCTTTTTGCTCTTCCTTTACGTTTGCCTTAATCTAGCACTCACATAACATGCGGTATTAGTGAATTTTACACTATTTAGGTTTGACAAAGCCTTCCTGTTATGCTGATTTTATTATGATTCCATGGGCATCCCAACAGTCCTTTTTCTCTCTCTGCAGCAAAGGCATTTTGATTAACCACTTTGGGGCGTATTACAAGTGGCCCGGGAATAAGACAGAGTAATCCTGCGCATGGTATTACTGATATCTAGCGCCATACTTGCATCTTGGGCCATGATAAGTTCGCAAATGTGGATAACATGGTGAAACCCTGTCTAACTGCACTGATTTCCACGTGTTTTATCCCGTCCCGTTTTTTGGGCATATTTACACCTGTTTATAGCAGAGTTACCAGACCATTTGTCATCCCATTTCACCGGAAAATATAAGTTTCCAGCAGCAAACGAGAATTACAGACGTCTTGTAATCAAAGTCATCCAACAAGGGAACTCAAATATGCTTATTGGAGGCTTGACCAGCTGCGGCCTTTTTAAGGTTGCCAGTAACTAGGACCTTTTGATTGGACAAAAATGTATAAATAATATGCTTACTTACAGGGGTTTTCAGCAAGCCCTCTTTATCCATTGGTCACTTGTGTCATTGGCATTTTTCTTCTGCCCACTTCAACATACACCTTGGGACTATGGGTCAGCCCACTTCAGCCATTGGCTAACCTCACTGTGAGTGACTGGCATTCAGCTCTTTCACAAGCAGCACTACACAGAAAGCTTCAACACTACGGATATATGTGTTTTTTGGGACTATAAAAGTGATTTGCATTTTAACCATTTTTTATATTGATGATGTCCTGGCAGCTCATCCAATAATAAAATAAAATAAAACCCACCTCAAAACAAAATACGCACTGACAAAGCTAAAAGCCTGGCAGCCTGCGCCAGACCTACTGGCTTTGCCAATCTTGAACTTATGTTATCTGTTTTCTCCCTGACCTTTGTGCTGTTAAAAGTTGCACTGCCTCTGCTGTGCCCGAGTTTTGTGTCAGAAGCTAGGTAAAAATTTTCACTACACAAAAGGCAAAATTAAGGTCTTTGAGCCAGATGTACGACCAAGGAATTTGCGACTCGCAAATTGCGTCGTAATAGCGTCTCGCAAATTGGTATGTACAACAGTGTCTGTGACACTGATTGCATTTCCCAATGAGGTCGCAAATTGCATGCCTCATGCATATTAATGAGGCACTAGCAATTTGCAACCCCATTGGGAATGCCTGGCCCTCCCAGGTATGGTGGCCTGCTGGGCTAAATAGGGTTTGTACATGGCCCAATAGTATTTTGAATGCGCAAACGGGTCGCAAACCCGTTTGCGCATGCAAAATAGGGTCGCACATCTGGCCCTTTGTCAGTACTTTTTCCTTTCAGGTTAGAGAGACTGTCATACTCATGCCTCAGTACCTTTTCCAAATGGCTGTCGAGAGTGTGTGTCTGGGATGAAGCCTGTAGAGACATGCTCAATTTGAGGGTCCGATACAGCCAGGGCATCCTCGGGGTCGCAGAGCTCAGACCCTTCAAGTCCCAAACATGTAAGATTCCATCCTCCATTACACGGCCTGCTGCTGCCGAGTCTTGTCGTCCCTGGCTAAATCCGGAATGACTTTGAGACTAGAAAGCTGAACAGCGTTCCTCTCACTGGTGATTGATGGCCTCTGGGTATATTGCACCAGAAGAACGCTGGGCTCAAAAATAAAGAAACAACAATAAGAAAACAACCCGCAAGCATTGCAAGTGTGATTATTAAAACAAAAAACAGGAAAGCACTAAGCAGGCATTGGTAATTGATTTGCCCGTTGCTAGACAGTACAAAACCGTTAAAGGTGAAAAAAAAAAAAAATGATTTGTGTCAGCAAAGTCTGCAGGTTTGGACAGAATCTCCATCATACGCCACCCAAAGGGCAGGTTTGTGAAATGCCCGCTCTGCAATTTTGCACTGCCTTTCATCATTTCGGCCACTTAGATAGGATTGGCAGACAGATTTTATTGTTTTGGCTAATGAGGGCAGATGAGACATTCCATTCACTAAACTCGATTGTGAAGAAAGACAAACACGATATGTTGATTCTGTTCGATGCAAGGAGGGTGCAAAATCTCTAGAAAGTTTGTCACCCATGCCCATAGTACTTGCACATGTCATGATCTTAACAAAGACTAATTCAGTGAACATCTATTAGCTTTATCCTACGTATTTATTCCCACTCATTTGTGTCCACCTGCTCTCCAAAATGTCTGTTCAGTACTCATTAAACTAGTTATTAGCCGTGACCCATTTGAGTGAAAGCACAATGACCTATCAGCCCATGAATTTACTCCATCCAACCTGGAACTTTGCAGAAAAGTTGTCAGTTTATTGGTTTTCGGGAAAGTTACAACTTGTCAACTGCTCATGTCTTTGTAAGACACCTTTAATTAGAGGAGCTCTTGCAGTACCTAAGTGGTGGTGATTTCATTGGCAGGTTAATGGAATTTCTAAAGGCAAATCCATTAAAGAGTTGTCATAGAGGACCAACCAATGTTCCCGGGAAACTTGACTATGTAATAGCAGGAACATACCAAAAGGACCTGCATAAAACTGGGTTTAATCAGGATTTGCCTGAAAATGTATTCTTAGTAAGCAAGCATCAGTGAAGCCTCCAGATCATCCCATCAGTTGACTCCTCCCTTCTGTGCTGCCTAGACGCCGCTCCACGCGATCCCTGCTGCTGTGCTTGTGCCCACCTTGTTTGGAAGCAGACATTGGAGGTGAGAAGCGGATAGACGTCCACTACAGGAAACCCCAGGAAATGCTTTTTATTGCATTTTCACAGTTTTTGTTGTTATGTTATTGTTGTTTTATTGTTTTTATCGCCTTGAGCCACATCCACTGGATTATGGACACTGATAAAAGCCATACAATCCCTTGAGGACAGGTACGGTCTCAACTGGGGAAGGGGGTGAATCCTGGTAGCCCATGCTAGGGCTCTGTGGGTAGCCGGGGAGCACGACTCATGGACAAGGGGTTGAGCCCAGCCCTTGCGATAGATACCCGGTTTTTATCAGGTGTTGTGGTGGCAGTCCTGCAGAGGCCTGGTACTAAGGCAGTGGGTCTTCAAACTTTTTGAAGCCGAGACCCCCCATCAAAATGTTTTCCAGAGAAACGGTCAATCTGTGGTTGCACCTCATTAGTACCAGTTTAACACCTAAATTTAGCAATAAGCAACAAAAAGGTGACCAGTACAGCTTAACAAAGGGCCTTCTACTGAGCGGCAACACCTGTTGCTGCTTTTTAATAAGTTTTGAACCTTTTGAGTAAATACATTTTTTTTGTTAAAATTAGCAGATTATGCTGCAGATGATGGATTATGTGGCAAATGCAGCCAATCTATAATTCTGATAAAATCGCTGCGGCCGCACAATCACATAATTCCTGTGGCCCTTGGTATAATAGCTGCAATGCATGGGCTGCAACTTTATTGCACGGCATTAGAGGAAAACCATACTATATTTCATGGGATGCTGACAGCTTGGCATTTACAGCTGCATGTAACTGGAGGTAGCTTAACATCACTCATCATAATTAAAACATACGTACGTTTTTGAGGTCTTTCACAGTCAGGTAGCTACATATAAAATAACGGGCAGCTTCAATGAATGATAAATACATTTTAAAAAGTTGTTTCTTTGTGGGAAATGCACTATAGTACATTATGAAACCTCTATTAGTTAATGCACTGCAAATGTCTGTGTGAAACCAGAGAGCCACATAATTAAATCATGGTTGGTGCGGTGGAGAATAGTGACTTGTGTATTTTTAGTGCTACGAGGTCATAGCCTGTGACAGAGAGCCTTGTGAATATGTAAGTCTTTATTTTATACTTGCATTACACACAGTACAAGATAGACTGCTACAAAATGCGCAAAATGTTTTACGATAAAATGGTGCTTCCAAAATATATGGGCTGCTTCCAAAATATAGGGGCTCATTTACAAGCCCATTGCGCTGCTGGTGTGTCACTTTTTATGACGCGCTGGTTGCGCAGAGTCCACACCTATATCTACGAGGCCACGCAAAGTCACTTCCCTTCGCTTTCCATGGCCTCCTAGATATGGTGTAAGGCAACGCAGCGCAAGTCGATGCGTTGCCTTACACTGCGTCAGGTGGGTGTTCCATGGGCGTTGCTGTGGGTTTTCCCATGGGCTTTGACACATTCCCAGATTTACAAGGATCTGTAAACCTGAGTATGCGTCAAAGCTGTACGCTGCCCCAGGGGATGGGTAACGAGGAGAAATATCTTTATTTCTCCTCAATTGTTTCCACTTTCTATGTGTAGCACACATAGAAAGAGGGAAAAGCCTCCATGGATTGTTTTGGCACAAGGCATGCCTTACTGCACCAAAACAATCCTGCCAACAATGCAGACACCCTTGCACCATGGTGCAAGGGTGCCTGCGTTGGTGCTAGGCACCAAATTGTGCGTCAGCAGAAAAGATAGGAATGCACCGTATCTTATAAAAACGGTCCATTCTTACCCTTTTGAATTGGCGTAGGGCAGCGCAGCATAAATACTTGCGGAGCTGCCCTACACCATTTCATTGTAAATGAGGCCCATAGATTTTAGTAATACCCAAACCCTATGTAATGCATTTCTTTTTACATAACTGTCCCTTCAACACCTTCTCAGGGATAGTAAGCAATATGTAAATACAATGACAATTAAAAATAAGCACTTCACAGCTCAGTTAACTCTGTGCACTACAACTCAAAAAGCTTCAAGTGATTCACTCTCCTTTCCTGAGAAATCGAAGCCAGGCAGACAGACAGCTAAACACACCTTTCTGCCAGTGTGCTACTGGCCTGAAAGAGATGCAAATGTGCACAACGAGTTAATCTGCAAATCCTTTACATTTGCTGATTAACTCGTTGGGCACATTTGCATTTCTTTCAGGCCAGCAGCACACTGCTAGAAAGGCGTGTTAGCTTTCTGGCTGGCTTCAATTTCCCAGCACAGGAGAGTCCCTGAATAACACTCCCGGGAAAGCATTTTACCTACTGGAAGAAACAGTCTGGGGCAGTTTCTTTTTCAAATGAAGAAGGTGACCCCCTTCCCATGACTCCTTGGCCCCCCTGGGGGTTGCACCCCACAGACTGAAGACCTCTGTACTAAGGATTGGAGCTGAGTCCATGTTTAGGACAGAAGATGACATCGGAACCAGTAAGCGAGCTTTGGTAGCTGGTTTTGGTGGAGGCAGTGGTGGTAGGAGTCTTGCTGGGTCCCTGTTCAGGACGTAAGGGAGGAGATAAGTGCCTGTTCTTGGGATTCTGTATTGTTCACCTTGGCTGTAGTGTGACGGGGAAAAGCAGGTTTGCAGCGTGATACGGGCCATAGTATAGTATTCGTAGGCCCTGTGCATATGATAAGTGAAGACAAAAACAAAAGACAAAAACCCATGGTTTAACGGATCTCTGAATGAAGAAAGACGAAAACTGAGACTAACTGAACGGAAATGGAGACAACACCCATCATCCCCCCAACTAAAACTGCTAAGAAAGACCAGAAACACCTACAACAAAAGTCAAAACTAAAATACTAAAATCAAAAAAGACTTCTTTAGAATGGAACTTGACAATGCCAAAAACAGACCGAGTAAACTTTTCGAAATGCTAAAACAACAATCTAACAAAATGGCCAAATCCTCTCTAATAATATCAAATTCCCAAATAAGCAGTGAGGAATTCTCATCCTTCTTTACAGCTAAAGCCAACACCCTAGAGAACGAGCTCAGGACTGCCGCTGATAACCCAGCTGTCCTAAAGAGTACACTAGCGGATTGTTCAGTCCAACCTGCTCAGCCAATGCCCAAAAATAAAGCTCACTGGTCAACCTTCAAACTATATGATCACAGAGATATTGCCAAAACCTTATTAACTATAAAACCGAACAATCACTACAATGATCCTCTCCCCTCAAAATGTTTGCCTACTATCAACCATACTGTCATCCCCATTTGGACTAAGATTATCAATGCATCACTATCTCAAGGATCAATACCAGACTGCCTAAAAACGGGCTAAGTCATCCCTATTTAAAAAAACCTACAGAGAACCCCTCATACCCAAATAACTTCCGACCCGTAACTAACATTCCCATGCTAGCCAAAGTACTGGAAAATGTGTTCAACAACAACTGAACAAACACATTACTGAATTCAAGCTATTAGATGACTGCCAATTGGGGTTCAGACCAGGTCACAGTACCGAAACAGCAATTCTGCATATAGGGGATGACGCCCCACTTGTACTAGACCGTAAAGAAACTTGTCTGCTAGTTCTTCTAGACCTCTCGTCTGCATTCGACACTGTAAACCATGGTAAAATTCTAGAGCAACTTGAGAATAGGATGGGACTATCTGGAACAGTCCTAGAATGGTTTAAATCTTTCTTAGAGAACAGATCGCAAAGATTTCTGGTGAATCAAAAACTATCTTAACCATCCCCAAATTTAGTTGGAGTATCACAAGGCTCAACACTATCCCCATCACTATTTAATCTCTGTATCGAACCACTAACCGAAATATTACAGCAGGCAAACATCTCCTTCCACCTGTATGCGGATTACACACGGATGTACATTAAGATCACGTCACTGGAAGAGATCAAGACGATGAACCAGGCATTAAAGAAGACCGTTCAATGGCTAACAAACAATCACCTTAAGCTAAACTCACAAAAAACAGAATTTCTTTTGATTCCCCCCCCCCCCAAAAGCTCTGCGGTGATAAAGGTTGGACCAAGATGATCACTGTGCTAAATTGTACTCCGATCCTAGTGGACTCAACCAAGTCGCTAGGAATTACACTAGATAAGAACCTAAACATGGGAACCCACATCAACATGATGGCAAAAACTGCCCACTTTCACCTGAGCTATCTTAGAAAACTGAAACCATTCATTGAAACAACAGACCTTAAAACGGCAGTCCAGGCATTAGTCATCTCGAGGATTGAATACAAATTCCTCCCATAACCAACAACAGACCGAACACATCACTGCTCTAAATATAGTCTGACAGACGATCTTTCGATTTTCGATTCTCTGCTCGCTCCAGAAAAGTTCTTAATTGCAAGATAATAGACCCACCGACTCATAGAAGTGAAATTGTCTGAACGCTCATCCTAGTTCGGACTCATGGACTTAGCTCTATATTTTATAACTAGTATGTTTGCTGTGCACACTCCACTATTCTAAATACGTATCGAGATATCCTTTTAGAACAGGTATATCTAAATATGACATAAGATAATACTTAGGGCACGTACGATTGTATTGTAAGTTGATGGCTAGTTATCTTTTGTCTGCCTGGTACTATTTAATGCACAAATGTTCCCACATAAAAGTGAATAGAGACGCTTGGCAATTTTGTTTAAAGAAATCATTCTAAATGTCAGAATTAGAATGCTATAGAATTGTGAAGCGCTCTGATACCCAATTTGGGTCATGTTCGCACTACACAAAACACTGAATAATAAAATAAATAAATAAGTGGGTGACTTGCGAAGCTCTGCACAAGGGGACTGAATGAACGCATAGTCTGAAGGAAGATGCTGCAATGTAAAACAAAGTGCTGCAGCAACAAATGATGGATGGAATGCTGAATCAATCAAACATTCAGCCCCAGTCAAGAGATGTGGGTTAAATCCATCATTCTTTTGCTCACTATGCACCCCAGTCAGTGATTGTATGGCTGTGTTAGCTGTTCTATGGGTCTGTAAGTGGTCGTATGAGTGGCTGTATGGGTGAGTGAGTGGTTCTGTGGGTGTGTGAGTGAGTGTATGGAAGACTGTATGGGTGTGTGAGTGGCTCTGTGGAAGATGGCATAAGTGATGTCATCAGTGATGTCACTGACCATGTCATGAGTGATGTAATATGTTTGGTCATAAGCAGTGCATTGCGGGGGCAGAAGATATAGTTTGATCACTAACTATAACGGCTGAATTTCACTGGTTTTGTACAAGTGAAACTTGAGTCTAGCTATAACGTCCCTGTAACCTTTTGTTTTTTTGTGAATTTCTAAGGTTTTTAAAATCAATTTCCCAACTATAGCGTCCCCGTAACTCACTTTCGCGAAGAGACCCGAGCCACTTGGAATGGCGGGCCGTGGCGGGGTCGCGAGCCCCTACAGATCCAACAACGTCGTTATCCACATCAAACGAAAACAACACGCCGTGGCCCAAAACTTCTTTAAGCGTGATTTTATTGCAATGTCACTCTACGCATTTCGGAGCGTCCTGCTACTTGCTCACGAGTCAAAACCAACTGCTTACCAAAGATAAGGTAACAAAAGTTTGTATGTCAGTGTAATGAATCCAGCGATAAATATGCTTGCAAAGCGTCCCTCTTGGTGGACGTTGTCTCCAGAAATGAAGGCCTAGATATAAAAAAGAAAGTCTAGGCTGTGTAAGAACTCACTGCCACACACACTGTGCTCAGTTAATAAATGTGGTTCAGATTGTCCGGAAAAATGAAAAAGTAAAGAGAGCAAAAATGCTCAGCAGTAAGGTTAGATGTGATAAAGGCTGAAAGAAGTGCTCTACCATCACCCTGTCACCCATACTGTGGGTGAAACGAACCAAGGAGAGCATACCTTATGCCGGTAGCGTGTACCCTTGTATCCTTAGTCCAATTATAAAATACGTTGCCTCCAAGGGGCGGAGGATTAACTCCTATGGCTTAAATAAACCTCCAGTGTATTCAGTAAAAGTACCTACGGGTAAAGTAGAAAGAAACGTGAACTACTACTGTCAAGCTAACAAAACTGTTAGTTCAAGAATAACTG